>VDFB02362637.1:0-20888 GCA_007258455.2 Sequoia sempervirens | reverse complement strand
GATTTAGAGACCCAGGGTTCTACAGTCCATACAATTATGAGACAAGATTCCTATAACTACATTCCTATAATTTTTTGACACTTCATCTGAGAATTTGGCGACTTGGGATTCCTATAATTGTATATCCTGCCTCAATTTCCTAATGGTCAGAAAAAGTGATTTACAATGATATTTATTTAGCTTTGTAATTGCTAGTTGTCAAATATTCAAATTAGAGTTAGAATTTAGGATAGGCTTGGAAAAAGTTTAACAAATCTGTTCATGTGGATATTTTCAACACTTTTAATGGGAAATTTCATGTATCTTATAACCTATCACCTCAAACATCCAAAAAATCAAGTGGCAGTATTTTTGGTGGAAGTTTGATCCAACCACAAAACCCTCAAGATTAATGAGGATACTCTTACACTAATACTATCAAATGAGGCATACTGAGCATCACTAATATCATATAATGTCAAAATGGAGATTGCCAAGCCAAACTAAAACTGTTGATTAAACATCCAAAAAATAAAGTGGGTGCATTGTGGGTTGAAATTTAATCCAACCACAAAACAAACCCTCAAAGAGTATTGAGGATACTCTTTAAAGTAATAAGATCAAATGACCTCATCTAATGTCAAAATGGAAATTGCTAGGATAAATTAAAACTTCCGATATCAGATAAGGGAAGCTCAAAACCAAGGACCCAAAAGATGTTAGAATAGCAGAGCTATTTCATTTGGGAAAGTGTAGATATAAAATGTATCTAGCATGGAGGCATCCACTATTTAAATTAATAGTTCCCGACCTCAAATGTTGTCAAATGTAATACAAAATGAATAAGGTATGTGCTACACATCAAAAGGAAATTGTTTTTTTTATTCAAGAGATCTTTCTACACATTAATACAAAGCTTTAAAGAACCCTTACACTCTCATTCATGCTAGGTTTTTAAATTTCCAGAAGAGAGGGATGATTATCCTTCCCTTTTCACTGGGTGTTTAAATTTCAAACACATACAAGAACCTGGGTTTAGGTAATTCCAACATGGCAAACACAATTCTAAAGACTTTAGTTTTGTTCAGAGATCTGTGAGCTTTTGAGCATGCTAAAAGATGATTGAATTCTTTACTGATGTCTGATATAAATAACTTACCACAAATGGTATATAAAATTGAAATAATCAAACATTGACAACTAAATGGAAATAAGCAGAGTTGTTTGGAGAGAAAACTTGTCTTAGAAATTAAATGCAATTAGCTCAAAGTGCTTTAAAAGAGAGAAAAGTGAAGAAAATGAATACATTTGTGGATGTTAGGGATACCTCCAGTTCTTGTAGATTTTGGGTAGTTGCAGGTTGGAACTTTTGTGCGAGTGTTATTTCTTGCTACTTTTGCAATGTGGATGGGGTATTCTATCACCATTGGGGTAAATTGCTACAGGAAAACAATTATATTTTTGTTGCTGGACATGTTTGGTGGGCTTGCTTTGGTGATTCCTTTCTCCTTAGTGTTGAGCTACTTCCATTTATGGATTGTATTGTTGCTGCACTTGCTAGGGTCAAATGGATTGTATTTATTGCATGTGTACACTAATTTATACTCCTGGAAGGCATGAAATCTTATTCCATCTTTGCAATATTTGTTGGTTTGACTATGTCAGATCAAAAAAAATTGTTAGGCTGATATTATGAACTGGAAATTTCACGTTTTTAATGAAATCTGACTGTGATTGACTTGTGTGTCCAATAATGGATCTCCTTCCCTGTCCTACACAACTATTTGCTAATCCTAGATGAATTTCCCATGATTATGTATGCAATCTCTTCTCTACATTTGTGGGTTGATTATGGTAGGTGTTTTTGAAGTTGCATCAAGGCGACCTGTCTCTGAGTTGAATGAATCTCTATACCCATGGGGTTGTTTGTAATCTAAATGCTATCTATGCAGGATTGTTGCATGTAATCTAGAGTGGTCTATGAGCCAGTTTTTTGGCCTTTGTGTATCAAGTTAGTTCAAGCATCAAGTGATGCAAGTTGGGTTTTGTGCCTTGTTAGTGATAACAAAACATTTTTTATTTGTTTTTATCAATAATAGCAATAAGAAGATCCATAGGTAATAAAGAATAAAAGCAATTAAGTTATTGGAGTTTTGTTTATCGAAAAGATAAGATAGTTAGTTCAGGGCATCAAGTGATGTAAGTTAGGTTTTGTAAGGGGAAGAACATGCTTTGTAAACCAGAGAGAGATTAATTCAAGTAATAGAATGCCTCCATGGTAGTCTACACGTGGAGAACAATCAACAAATAACCTACAAACAATAAGGACATAACAAGTTAAAACAATACAATAGAACATAATTGCAGAAATATCAAACACCAAATGACACAACAAAAAAGCATTTATTAATTTTTATAGGAACTCCATCATGGATCATATAAAAAATGAGACATCTGGAGGTCAATACAGGAAGAAGATTAAAAAGATTCACAATAGGAGCAGAAGAAAACACAAAATTGGAACAACCTCTGTTTGGACATTTCATTGCCCATGCATTCATTGATCATGTAACTGCCCTGGTAGACATGTATGCAAAATGTAGAAGCATAGACAAGGCACGTGAAGTGTTTGACAAGATGCCTCAAACATATGTCATCTCGTGGACTGCAATGGTTGCAGGATATGCACAAAATGGATTTGTTGGAAAGGCTTTAGAAATTTCCAAGAAAACAATGCAGTTTTCAGGTTTATATCAACTAATACAACATAAATTTCGTGCAACTTAGAACTTCACTGCTGCAATCCAACGAATAGATCTTTCTCAAAAAACTATTTACGATATTTTTCACTACTGAAACTTTTCCTATGTAATCCCTCCATCCTCTGGCACACAAACAAGTATTTATCAACAGTCCATGTAGGTTTGTAAACTAGTGAGAAATGGAGAAAAGAACATTATTTGTAGCTTTAAATTTTCACTATAGCATTAGTATAATCTATGATACAGTGAATAGATATTTCCAGGTAATAACATTTGTGGAAACTATTGAATGATAATTATAGCATGGAAGGCCTTCAAACGAATGTCATATATTCAGATGTAAGAAACAAGGACCTAAATTATAATTAAAATATATACCAAATTATTTGTTCAGAGATTAAAAATTTAAAAACCAAAAACCAGTTCCTAGAAGAAAAATTACTCGTGAGAACTGTGTGTCTCTAAAAGAAATCCTACAAATAGGATTTTAGCAATGCTATACATGGATCAGTAAAGAAAACAAAGAAAGACCCAATAAGAACTATACCTAGATATTTAGTTCACCATGACATTATTAGAAAGTTAAATGAGTGGTTCTGAATTATTCTTTTTTATTTGGGCACAAATTTCCATTATTCAGACTATTTATATAACACAATTTTTAACTCTACTTACATTCTTGTCAAACTTTGAACAACAAACAAGAGAGCAGTAGAAATATTATTAGTGTTTTAAGGCTTAGTGTCTAGGGTTTGTACATCTTGATTCTTAAGTTGTCAACAATTTTTCTATTATCTGCAGGGTTTAGAACATTACTTGGTTGGAAAAATTTCAACAAAAGAAAGAGCTGAGAACTTTGAACAACCCCTACCTCTGCATCACATACTTAATGAGTGAAGGTTTTTTTGTAATACAAATGCATCAAAATAGTACAAGCATTATAAGAGTCATAGCAGTGAGTCAAAGTACAGTGGTCAAGGACTGTTATAACATCCTGTCATGACAGTGGAAGCAATTATCCAGAGGAGCTGTCAAGAAAAGATCATTGTCAAAGTAAAGCAATGACGGTATACATATTCATATTCATATTGCATCCTCATTTATATATGAAAACATATTCATATTGCATACAACATTTATATATGAAAACATATTCATATTGCATTCATATATGAAAACATATTCATATTGCATCCTCATTTTTATATGAAAACAAATTCATATTGCATTCATATAGCAACTTTTTTTCAAATTAATGCTTTGAAACATGTATTACTCTGAAGGTCCATGTCCTTAAAACATAAAACAGTCTTAAAACAACATAAAAGTCTTAAATAAAAGGTCATAAAATGGGGCTCATCAATAATCATTTGCATTGCCAGCAAGATCAGAATCCTGATCACTCGTGTTTGCATCTACTTGATTTTCTTCCTCATCCTCATTTGTGACATGCAATACATTCTCTCTTCCAAATTCTTCATTGGTAATCAAAATCTCTTCTTCAAACAGTCCCTCATTGTCTTCATCCACTTCTTCAAATGTTTCTTGTAAATTAACATATTGCCCATCAAGCATTACATCAACAACTTCCATGAATTTCCATTTCGAACGAGACTATGTTTGAATGACATATGACCAACTTGAACTGCTTACATCATCAATTAGAAATAATTGGTTTAATTTGAAGAGGCTCGCCTCATGCATGCTTTGAAAAATTGTTGTGTATTTGCATTACCGTCCAGCATAATCGATTACCTTTGCGGATGGTCCGGATCATACATTTGAATAATATGGGACTACGGCACCACCAAATCCATGAATAATTTCTTGGATGAATCCAACATAAAATTTCTTCTCAATTTCATGAGAGAAATTCAACACTAACAACACAATCACAATTTGTCTTTCCTCTGTCTTTTTCTTCCACTCTTAAATGACTACCATAGGCCCACATTCCACTAAAACGCATAGCCCATAAATGTGGAGGTTGTGAAAGCTCACTTTCCTCTGTTGTTATATCTTGACCTTCTTCTTTTGCATCACTGATTGCATTAGTAATCCATTCTTCAAATTTTGGAAAAAAATCACCTCTAATCAAATCATGACATCTGCGCTTTTGAGGTCGATGTTGCATCCAAGCTTGATTCTCTTCTTCATGTTTTCTACATAGAATAATGATGTAAAAATAGTAAGATTAATAATATAAAATGTGTAAATCAGTAAATAGTATTGGCATTTTTTTTACGCACCACCACTGCTCGAGCGAAGATGTTTTGAAGAATAAAGAAACATATTGCTTTACTCTGTGATAAACTTCAGGCGACATCAGAACGGCTAAATACTTCACCTACAAACTCTCTGTTTTCATCATCCCATACTGCGATGGTGTTTTGCAGGCTCCATATATTTTGTGCGGAATACACCAGCTCTTGCATTGAATATCCCACCGGACATCGCCTTCGGTTTTCCCCTGAATGCGAACAATTTTTTCCAAAACCTTCATATAATATCATTCGCGGACCATCCAAACTCTAGTTCTTCTTGGGCCCACAATCATACCAGTTCATGTTGTAGTGTAATAAAAGGCCATGAAATGGCCCAAAAAGATTGTTGGTGAAATTCTGCAATTCCAAGAGAGACAAAGAGGACTTCAACAACCTCCTCCTCAAACTATCGAAGTTTAGAGGACTACATGTAAACTTATTCTCTTTAATGTGCTTATAATTTTACCGATATTGGCCTTTTAAACTGAATATATTTCCACAATAGAAAAATATTCTCTCTCTTATGACATGCTAGTCATGGATTACGGAACCTCTTAAGTAATGTCCAGACGGCCCCGATGTTGCTACCCCACATATCCGATTAAGGAAGCGAGTGAGACATCAGCTAATAGAGCCTGTGCATATTTGAACAACGTGGGTGCAAAGACTTCAGGTTTTTGTTATCATATTTTTCCAACCCAAATATTTCGTGAATCTTTTATTTCTCCCAGTCTTCACGTGATGAAATAGTATCAAAAGTACCAAAAAGAGTTTTTATAATAGCATAAGCTACATTTTTCTCAGTATGCATAAAGTCAATAGTATGCCTAATGGCTATATCCTTAAAGTATGGCAACTTATACAATATGCACAACCGTTTTACACCGCTTTCATTACATGGATCATATCTACTGCCAGCAATCCCATCATTTTCAATAAATGACATTCTTTTTTTTCCATTCTCAACAATGTAATCACCTGTTATTAGCAATGGCGCTTCACGATTCTCTTCTTGACCATTGAAACATGTTTTTTGTTGACGATATGGATGATCCATTTTAAGGTAAGCACAATGTCCACAATAAATACACTTACGCAAACTTCTTGAGTGCCTCACAAAATCCTTAAAGTTGCAAGCAGGACATCCATGGTATCCATGAACAGAGAGACCAGACAATGTGCCATATGCAGGAAGATCATGAATTGTAAACAATAAGGAAGCTCTTAAAGTGAATTTGATTGAATGACCATCCCTTAAAGATTGAATTGCTTCAATTGCTTTCCACAATTCCATTAGCTCATCATATAATGGCTCTAGATAAGCATCTATTGTATCTAAAGTCACACTTTTCTTTCCTGGTATAATCAATAATAACATTAAGAAAAATGGTTTAGTTGCTAACCATGGAGGCAAGTTATAATTTATTAGAAACATTGACCAATTTGACCATTTAGTACTTTGATCTGAGAATAGGATCACCCCATCTAGAGCCAAACCCAACCTTATATGATGAGGATCTTGAGAAAAATTGGGCCATCTATTATCAAATTCTATCCACATCTTAAAATCAGGCACATGTCGTTGTTTCCCATTAGTTCTCTTATTTTGGGCATGCCACTGCATAAGTTCAGCAATGTCTCTACACCTATACATTTGGAGTAATAAATTGGGATTAGCGCTCGGGAAGGAATGGCCGAAGAACCTTTCTGAGACGCACTGCCTCACTTCATGACATTTCAGACATTCACTTTCACTTGCAAGATTGTTGTGAAATAATATACAACCATTCACACATGTGTGGATGTTTTCATACCCTAAGCCTAGCTTAGTGATTTGCTAATTACATTGACTTTGTTTTGTTGGCAATGTGGATTCAGGTGGTAACAACAAACTTAATAATGCCAATAACTGATCTACACTCTCATTTGTCTACAGCCATGTTGCCACTTTTGAAGTTAAGAATTTGTGAAGGATTGTTGCTTCGTGACAACTTTACAATTAGCGCGGTAGGCTTTAAAAATCCTCCACATTGACTTGGCTGATCATCATTTAAACCTCTAACCGCCTATCAGCTTGTGCCAATCAAACGTTTGTAATACCCCGTTTAATATGGTGTTTGGTGCGCTATCTATGTTTGTTGCCTCTTCATGTCTCTCATGGTTTGCAATTCACCATATCTTCATAATAATTGTAAGCCCAAGGGCTTACACCACTATGCCCATATCTTATCATATGTCGATAAATCATATTTCTTTTTTTCACCTTTCCACCAAGACAATTTTTACATGGACATGGATATTTGCCAATGTCCCTCTCATCAGCTACTCTCTCATCATATGCATGATATTGATCATTAGTCAACCTTTGGCACTGATCCATCTATAATATTGTGCATTCCAGTATTAATTTAGTTTTTGATTTAAAGAAAAACATAAATCTAAAAATAGAGATGCCAAAACATTGTTGAAAGTAGTCAATTTTAGTAGAAACCATAACAGAAAGAAGAGGATATAATGAGTCATTGTTCGAGATCTATCTTACATTCATTTGAAGAGTTTACCCTCGAGGAATGAATAATGCCTATTTTTTTCCTATCGGCTTACTTTGGCAATGAGTTTGGGAATTACCTACAATTGCTTGTAGAGGGCTTTCTTGAAATTTGTTCTGCGACAAAACTCTGAATTCCTTGCCCGCCTTTTCAAAAGTCTCCAAGTCCTATCCAAACAAGCTTTATTGCCCATGCAAGTGCTTCAATACCTGTCCACAAGAATAACAAACATCAACAACAATCCAATTTCATTCCCATGCCAACAATTATACATTTTACAAGTTGTCTGACTTATAAATATAGACAAGTTATGTAAACCACTAGATAAATAGCATTTAAAAGAAATAAGAAATGGGGTATGGAGATTCATGAACATATAATAAGAAGTGGGTATTAGTCTAATTTTGTTGTGACAAACGCTCTTCTAAACATGTATGCAAAATGTGGCAGCTTAAAGATGGCACGTAATGTGTTTGACAAAATGTCTGACCCAGATTTAATCTCTTGGATTAGCATGATTGTTGGATATGCACAACAACGATCTGTTGATGAAGCCTAGGGTTTCTTTATAGAAATGCCTCAAAGAGATGTGATTGCATGGAATTCCATGATTGTCGGGTTTTTGCATAATGGGCTTCTTAATGAAGCCCTGAAAGTCTTTAAGCAGGGGGTAGAGTATGAGTTAATCTTGATGTGAGTTGAGATGAGGGTCCTAAGATGAACAAACTTCTATTGCATGCATTATCATAACAGAGGAGCCAAGTCAATATATACCTCCAACAATGAATAATTTTAAGCAAGAACATGTTTATTTAGAGGTCATTTCTTCAAACAAGAACCTAGTAATGGAAAATGACAAAAAACATTGTAGTCTTGTAAGGGATACAGAGGTGGATGATTTTAATATGATGGATGTTGACAACACAAATCTAAGAAAAGAAGAACAAGAACAAAGACATAGTTCAGAATCAGCACAAATAGACACTAATGGCGTCAAAGAAATAGAGGAAAATGAGGTGGCATCTAACCATGCCTTGATGGATTCTCAAAAACAAGAGCAAAAAGAAAAATTCACTAAGAAGAATACTGCTACTTCAAATGGGAAAAAAGCTAAAGTCCACCATAAGGGAACACCCATTCTATCAAAAACACCATCCAATGTTACATCCAGGACATCAAAAGTTCGGGTTTCATCAGTGATGCAGAGTTAGGAGGATTCAAAACACATCTCACAAAACTTTTAACTTTCCTTCCTTTGACACACTTAATTCAACTATATTTCTCTCAATATCAACAAAGATCAAATTCTTTCACTATTGCCCTTAAATACATAGCATGGCTCTTGGTTCAAACACTCAAGACTCCAAAACAGAGAACAAGGCCATATTCCTCTTGTAGTTACTTCATGACACCATAACCAACTCTAAACTGGTTATCACAAACCCTTTCACCAACTTCAATAACCCAAATACAAGAACTTTCAAAGATAGACTACCCAAAATAACAATTAGGTCTCTAGGCTACAATGTTCATCCATCCTTAACTCCCAACAACAAGGACTCACCACATTCTTCAACTAGATTCAAAAACACACAAGTCTCCTTAAAAGAACACATTTCAACAAGTTTTTATGTCCACTCAACATATGAGACTCCAACTATACACACTATCCTAAACAGGACTGTGTTAACACTGCCCTCCGTGAACAATAAGTAGACAAGGGCTTCAATCTTATCTACACACCCAAAATCTATCAAGAAAAGGACTTTCATACACCATGGAAACCATCAAAACTCATTGACTCTCAAGTTGGACCAATCACCCAAATCAAATCTCAGTAATTTTCCCCAAACACTGGTTTTTACTAGTTTGTCATGAAACACAGTCAAGACCATTGAAAGATACATGCTTCAAGCTTGTTGTTATTAACTAAACTCAACTGCAAAGGGATCTATTGAAGGAACTTGGCTTGTAACTTTTATGCTATGCATTTTGTTTGTCTTTTTTCCTATGTTTCCCTAATCACTAAGTTGGAATGCTTCAGTGATTTATCAAACAACAGTGTTGTTCCACAGTAAGTTGAAGAATATTTTACCATTCAATGACCAAACTAGGTGGATGCAGCTTTATAAGTTTAAGCACCAATACCAAGCATAACAATGGATGAAGCCATCATCACTTAATAAATAATATAAAGCACCTTAGTAACAAAAGTCCTAGGGAGCTTACCATCATTGACACATGTTTGAGCCATGTTCTTCCTCTATGTTAGTGGCAACACTTCTAGGTTACTCGTAATCCATTATAAAAAACCTCTCTGATGTTAGTGGCGGCACTTTCCAGGTATCTATAGTCCCCCAAAAGTTCCCTCCATGTTAGTGGCAACACTTCCTCTGTACCCATAATCTTAAAAAATAAAAAATGAACTTTTGTGGAAACTTATATTGAGTGATATTGATACTTAAGAGGCACACGGGAGTAGACATTTTCATATGTATCCTAAATGGAATTCAAGGTGTAGTTTTAGAGGCATCCTAAGTGGAATCTAAGGCAAAGTGACCTTAAAAGAGGTAAGGAATTGAGTGATGTCTCACGTAGAGGTTGGTTGCAAAGAGAAGTGACAGGTCGAATGTTAGAAATAGTAATGTAAACTGGTTTTGGGACCTTCTCTAGTAATTTTTATTCTCCCTATCAATATATCCATATAATTACAAGGTGTTGTGGTCAATCGGTAGGTTGAATAATCCATATATACTAACATCCAAGGGAAACCATCTCATCAATGAACAAGGTTAAGCACCTTTCAATGGAATGACAAAAAAAAGTAAGAGATGACCTACTGCAAACCTTAAAAAATTAAAATACTGTTCATTCTCCATTTTGTAAACAAAGGAAATCTAAAGCCATGTGACAATCTCATTAAAAATAGTCCACACTAGCAATAATTACATCAAAAGTTTGTAGGTTTGTGTAAAGGCTATACTAGGCAGTGCTCAGAGGTAGAGATTGAATAAACTGTAGAGAATTTTTTGTTTATGATCTTGTTTATCTTATCATTTGGTGGTAGAAAATTACCGAGGTATGCAAAATGCATCTACAGGGAAGAGATTTCCAATGGAAGTTCTTGTAGACTCCCTAATGCTAATTTGAACCTCATTTTTGTCAGCAATTATAAAGTTAAAAACAATAATGTTAGCCATTGTTTCATGTAGTTGATGTAATTGTGAGTGGCATTGACTTACCTATTGTCTTTATTTATGCGGGCATAATTTTTTTCTTTACTTGGTCTAAGACAATCAATCCCCTGTTCTGACATAATAGGTGCGGTAGCCCATGTGGAGTTTAGGTGCCATCAACAATAAGTAAAAGTGGAAAGTTTAGAGATAAGCATATCTAGTGCTTTGCAAGAAGCTCCTGTAATCTCTTTTAAGAATGTGCTTTGCACAAACCCAAGCTATATTTTCTTTCCTACTAAAAGATGTCTATGCTGACTATCAATAGATCCTCTCCCCATTGAATATTTAGCCATAATTACCAACTGACAAGAATATTTCGCTTTGACAAGAATACACTATTTAATGGTGTTAAATTCAATCCATTGTCTATTGATTGTTCAATACAAATTGTAATGTCAAAAATCCCTGACATAATTTGACTTCTACTGCACCACAACCCTTGTTTCATTAGATTCTATTTAAAAAATTTATTTGCTTCCTCTTTCATAATAGAGGCCTCTGGAAATGTGTTTGCATTTTGTAACAATCTACTCAACATTGCAACTACTATCTTGATCTTGATCTGATCTTCGACAACATCAAAATCACAATTATCCACCAACTTAGACTGATTTGTACAAGCCTTACTCAATACTTACTCTATTGATGGGCAAAGCTCCAAATATTGATGGGAAAAGTTGCATGTGGCCCTTGGCCACTTTTACGGATCTCAATTTTGCCTCAAGTATGGTAAACATAGGATAACACCATAGCAACACCTAAGTTCCACTACCCAATAGAGAGAGAAAAATAAAATAAAACAAATAATAAATTGAACAAATAATATTGATTTTTTAAATATTTTTATTTTATAGTATCACAAAATAATGTACTATCAAACTAAAGCATGCAGTGGCAGGATGCTAGAAAAGCTTGCTAAGTTTGAATTTGCAATTACGTTTGTTTAAAAATCACCTAGGTCACTTCCTACCAGTGATTATTTTTGTGAGTTGCTATTCTTTGTTCTATTCAAGACATTGAAAAGGTATAAGAATATTGTTTGTAATCGAGCTCATTAGCTCTCATTATTGGCTGGGTTTAGACTAAAATTGTATTAACAACAATAAGTTACTTTGAATAATAGTCATATATGTGCTTGTATCCTATAGAGAAGGCTATTGCCCTGGATATTTTTAGTTTTTAACAGTTTTGATGGTAATTCAAATATTTTTTCAATACATTTGCACAACTTCCACATTGCAACAAAAACTTTGGCAGAACTTGGATTAAATCCAATTGTTTTCTATTGGTGAATGAAGCACTTTGGAAGTGTTCTACATACAACATTTAAGGTTGAAGTCATTGCATTCTTAAAATAAACCTCTACAGATTTTTTTTAAATCATAAACTGGCCTAAATAATTTTATCGACCAGTGGCCAATAGCCCTATTTCTTCCATAAAATATATGTAGGCTACTGATCAATCATTATTTGGCTACAATCCAAGTGTTAAGTGCAACTTCATTAGCAAACTACATCTATGTTCCTCAAGACCAGTTGAATTTAGTACCAACTTATTTTAATATATCTTGGTTACTTTTTATTTTTAATATCATAATGTAGTCATAAATAGAAAATTATAATCAAAGTAGATGGATTTATAGAAGTTAATACCCAAACCATGCAAAACATAGGCACTACAGATTCCATATGGAGTGTTCATGCCAAGCTGGGGAATAAATTGTATTGTATTGTGTTTTGATGTTGTGATGGCTCATTAACTTGCTTTTATTATCCTTGGACATCATTATTCTTTCTCTCTTTTCGTCTAAGTGTAGCAACTTCTATTGAATTGGTGCTTGTAAAACTTGTAGGAATTTTCTTTTTTTGAAATACTTGTTTGCGTTCACATAGTTATTGAACAACTTCCTATTGAAGAGCTATTTGACAGAATGTGGTTGAAAGGATAGTCAACTAAATGCAAGGGAAATTTTTAGGCTTCACAAATTAGTCATAAATGCAAAAGACTAGTTATAAATGAGTAAGTTTATGATAGTCATTAATGGACTGTGTGTGAAGGGACAATCCTTTAAAATTGATATGAAGTGGAATGTGCATAGATTGAGGGGTAGTTTACTATACTGTTTTGAGAACATAGGAACCACCTTGCTCAAACATCAACAATAGTAACCCTACCTTTAAGACTACTTCTAACCTTTGAGTCACCTTAGATAGCTTTCACAAAATAGTTTCTAGACACTTTGATTCTGTGATGGAAAACACCTTGGAGACCTAATGCCCTTTTAAGACTCTATCCCACCTTGATAGCCACAAGTCATCATTTATAGATACATACAAAAGAAATCATCAAACAAGTGACAGTCTTAACAGTCATTAAGGAAGACAACCTATTGAAAGAGACAACATATAAGAGGTTGAAAGCATAGGAGGCATATTTATAGATGGTATAAGCAAGAATAATAGTTCACTATGCAATGAAGACAAATCTGGGGAGACTCTACACACAGGCAATAAAGAATAATGAGGCTAGTGATCAAGAGATAGAGGATGACAGTCACATTGCAAAAGATTCAATAATAGTGATAAGAGATTGTAAATTTTGGACAGTCAAGATGAATGCATGTGGAAAGAGACAGTCAAAAATATCATTCTAATGCAAAAGTATAGTCCAAGAATGGCAAGGAAGGATGGGCATTTCCAACTAACGAAGGAAAGGGTTCAGGGGCAGACTTCAAGCAAAGCAATAATGGTTCACCTCAAGCAACATGAAGACCCTAAAAGCGTATCACCTTACAAGCAGGGCATATGAATTTTTGAAGATTACAATAGTCTATAAGCAAAGATTCAGATAGCATACATCAATATTCTCATGAGTTGGGTCATTTGTTAGAGTATGTGTTCCTAGAAATGAACACTCACCATGAATCTATTAAGAGGCAACATATCAAAGTTCACAGTCACCTTTCATGCCAAAAAAGTTACTGATTTTGGCTTCAGTACAAGGAAAAGCCAATATTGTTCGCTTCAAAGAAATAATAGGACCCTAATCTGGTACATGTAAGTATTAGTGAATTGGCACTTTCCTACGGGTGTTTTGGAACAACATTGAAGAGCATTTGTGCAATGTGGTTGAAAGGACGATCAACTAAATGTAACTGCTGAAAAGGTATGGACAGCGAAGATACGGAGCTGTGGATATTGGTGGTTATGACGAAGGGGCGGTCGCCACCGGAAGACCAGAACGCCGGAGGCTGTGCAGACCACCGAGGGACGTTGGACATTTTCCTCGCGCTCGGCGCGGGCTACCGCCAGGACTTGGCTGCAAACATCGAACGAAGAAATAAAGCGAGCGCCCTTTTCAGACCGCCTTCGGCAACGCCGGAACCACCTGGAAACTCGCTTTAAACTCGTTTCGGGCTGGCCGGTAATCTGCCGGGGACCATCGCCATGCCAGACTCTCTCCACCGCCGATGCCGCAGATGATATTTACCGACCGCCTGAAAATATCAGCTGAAGACCGAGCAAATGTGGATATTAGAGGAGCAATATTGAAAAGAACTGGCTCGGGGTTGAAACCGGGGGGCGGATTTGGTGGTGCGGAGAATAACAGTTCACTATGCAATGAAGACAAATCTGGGGAGACTCTACACACAGGCAATCAAGCATAATGAGGCTAGTGATAAAGAGATAGAGGATGACAGTCACATTGCAAAAGATTCAATAATAGTGATAAGAGATTGTAAAGTTTGGATAGTCAAGATGAATGCATGTGGAAAGAAACAGTCAAAAATATCATTCTAATGCAAAAGTATAGTCCAAGAAATGTGTTGGACACAGTAGGGTGCTTGTCTTGTGCTTGTCTTGCATCCTATGTTACACAAATGAAACATGCAGTTTCGTTTACAAAGTTAAAAGATGGTACACAACAATAGAATACCAATGTGGCTATTTCACATACCATAGCTAAAAGAAATCCAAGTCATACCTGTGTCATGCATACAACTTTTGTAGGTATTTCTGGAGATCCAAAAGCCCCAACTTGAAGTACAAGCTTCTACAGATATACCAAAAGAATGATTTGCTTACCATACATGAATAAGAGACATAGAATCGCAATAGAAAAGGAATCCAAATCTATTTTCTCACTATAAAGATGATTCCCTAGTCTTATCTTAAAAGCTATGTGTTGTTGAGCCTGAGCTAAGACATTCTCTTGGTCTAGTTTTGGTTGACCACTGCTATGAGAAGGAAATAAGATGGACTCAATTAGATTGTCGGAAGTACAGATTAAAAACAAATAATATAGATTCAATTGTATTATAGCCTCATGCATATCTATACCTGGCTGTAGTACAACAAACAATCAAAGTTTTATCTCCCAATTTAGGGAAGCACATGCAATGTCTGTCACAGCTGGATCCTAATATTTTTGATAAAAGTAATTAGCATCTTGAATATGACAAGAAATAATGATGCTTGTGTCAAAGTACTGAAAATGCCATTTCAAATAAAATTTGTTAAGAACTTACATAAATATCAGCATAAAGGCTCACCTGGTAGACGCAAAACCCATAACCTTTTGAATTCCTGGTATCTCTATCTTTACATTCACCTATGCATTCACCTGTGTTGTATGTAAAATTTCAGATCTTTTTCATCTTGTCTACTATGATATCAAAAATAGACTTGAAAACAAATGTGAAAAATTTGAAGGTTCTTATTTAAATTCACCATTCTCATAACTGAATTTCTTGTGTATTCGCAGTCACACCACCATATAATGAAATAATTAGGAATGAATTTATAGTTGTCATTAGTAGGTCGAAAATTAGTTTGAGAACACTAATTATATCAATCTATTGAGATAAACAATGAAAATAGACTATTAATAGACTATTAATTTACAACAATCTGTTTTAGAACGAGTTTGTTTTGCATAAAGATCTAGGGTTTTTAACAATATTACCTGTTTGCTTGCAGATGACCCACGGGTTGAAGAAAATGACAGCTAGGGCATAATATTTTCTACATATCCTCATAATTAAAAAGCCAATACAATGACCACTTCCCGCCACACCCATTGTAAGCTTTACCGCCAAAAGAAGCTGCATCTCGAGTGCAACGCCGCGGCTATAGCAGCAGATGAGAGAGCCAACTCAGAACCATCGAAAGGATGGGAAAAAACAACAGTTTTAATGGCTATAGTAGTAGATGTGAGAGAGCCATTGAAAAGATGAGAAGAAACATCAGTTTTAATTTTAGGGAAAAGGTGTGGGAAAATTAATTATATTTTTAGGGAAAAGGTATTTTTTCTATTGTCTTAATTTGAGACAATATAAAATTAAAAAAATAACTTAAATATGTTTAATTTCTATTGTCTTAATTTGAGATAATGTAAAATAAAAAATATAACTTAACTAGAAATTGCACCTTGATGTGCAATGAGTATGCCGAAGAGGTGTGGATGGTAATTTATGAATTTTATTTATTTACTTATTTTTATAGAGGAATGAATGGTAATTTATGAGTATATTGTTGAGTTAAAAATATGAAAGCTTTGTTTTTAAAAGTTGAAATTTACAATCTTCCATCTTATTTTATTTAGATTACATTAAAGAAAATGATATATATGTGAACAACATAATGTACGAAGTACAACAATCAAGATATTATCCAAGTATTAACAATGTAATATCATATAGATCAATAGATATTTTTCTTGCATATAGAAGATTCTTCCTATTTTGAATATAAATCAGTTGGATCTAGAAAGATCAATTGTAGAACTCCACATGTGAACTTAGTATGCTGGAAAAAAATGATCAAAGAACCATTAGTATATCATTCAATAACGTATGAAATATTATCTTATTTTTGAATGAATGTGATAAAATGAAAAGGATAGTCAAAATTTCAGTAGATATAGGAAATGAGCAGCTTAATTTAAATTTTATAAGACTGAATAAGGACATTCATAGATCGTGGATGTCATAATTTGTGTAGCTATCACATTTAGTGAATCAACAAACTTAGGCTTTTGGTTGTTCAAACCCTATTCACAATGAACCTTTACATATTACAATAGCTTTAAATTTGTTTTTATTTTTCATTAAAACTATGAATGGTAGCCAATGTAGAGTATACAATATTAGTTAATTTTCTTATGAGGGTGTTGTAGACTGAAGAATATGTGTACTTTAAACCAAAAAGAAAAGAAAGTTCTTTGCAAAAAAATCCCACACCTCTCTTTGAAAGCCATGATGTTCACCAGTTACTTCTCATTCATTTCGTGCAAAAGTTGATGTTGCAAAAAAACAAATAACAAAACCACATAAGAATGTCAAAAAGTGTTTAACCAAAATTGAAAAAATTGGATCTTGGTCTTCAAGGTTACAATTGGTTACTACATAAAGTAGTAGTATTATTAAAGTTGTTGTCAATGTGTTTGGATACTACAGGCAATATAGTTTATGTTTTTTGAAATAAATTTAAAGTTTAATAGATTTTAAACTAATAAATCATGCACAGTAATTTGTGTTGCCAATACCTACAAATTACCTTTTCTTTTGTTTCTCTTTTTTGAAGCCTTTGTCATCATTTGTGCAGATAATTTTTCCTATTTTTTTAGTCATTTGTGTAGATTTTTAAAGTTTAAAAGCTTAATAGTTGTTCTATTTTTTTGTTGTTTATATCTACCAATGATATATGAACATAGATATCTAAATAGTACAATCATGAAAACATCAAATAGATCAATAGATATTGTTTTTGCATAATAAAGATGTTTCATATTCTGAATATAATCCATCTCAATCCACAAAGGCTAATTATACTAGAACTTTAAATAAGAGGTAGCAAGAAAGCTTGCAAATAATGAGTGTTCTTTCATAATGACATGAATTCCAAATAATTGGAGTTCCCTTACATAAGACGTTCAATTACTATAAAGGAAAAGTAAAGGTACATTCAAATTTGAAGCCATATCATTTAGGCCAAAAATTCATTTATAAGTGACTAATTTGGTCATTTGGGCCAAAAAGTGGCGATATGATGGGTAAGTGGCAATTAGATTTTTTTAATTTTTTTTTTAAAATCTATTTGGTGAAAATTTGAAATTTCAATGCAGTAGTACTTAAATTTCAAGGAAAAAAATAAAGGGTAAAAGGTCTGTCTAACACCTATACAATAAAATGATAATATTTTTTTATAAGATTTTAGATATAAGTGAGGGACTCATGTTACGATGTGATCTTTTTTTTTAGAATTTTTTCCAAGTAAATAATTATTATGAATTTTTTTTATTACAACTTTAAAAAAATATAAAAACTCGTATGTCTGACCACCCTAACTTGGTCAAAACTTCATGAAATTCATTTTTTTTTTTCAATCTTCTATTATGCAAAACATAGAATGTGACGCATGTTTCAGATTCAAAAAAATTGATATCATTTGAAAGCTATAGATGTTTTTCAATCAGCCTATCAATTAGGACTTTAGTCATAATTCAAATAGAGAATGAATAATAATTATTTATTCAATTCAAAGTAAAGCATAATTTATATTGGTGGAAAGTTGAGAATCTCCTTTAAAAACCCTTTTCATTTCATAAATTTTGGGTAAAAAAAAGTCGTCAGCCACATACCCATCATATCGCCACTTTTTGGCCCATCATGATCCTGCACATACCCAGTCTAATCCATCTTCCAAAGCAAAGAGGAAATAGAAAAATTAAGGAAGTTTTCCCTATAAAAGAGTTAGATCTTCTAGTATAATCTGCTCAGTTTGAAAGCTGGAGTCCAAGGAAATACAAGTAGGAAAAAGGAATTGTAGAAAAGATCAAAGTATTGAATGAAGATAAATGTTATCTAGATATTTGAGTTGCCAAATGAGATCGCCAAGTCAATAGGCAACATGAAAGCATAGTAGTTGACATGAGAGGTTGTCAAAAATAGAAAGGTGGCATAGCCATAGTCTAAGACATCAATTTGAGGAGGTGAATCACACTCAAAGGAGTTCATAGTTATCAAAGAAAATACATCGCCTAGTCACAATGAAAGGAAATTAAGGTGGTCATAGATGGAGAGAGACGAAATCATTGCTCTTGAAAATTTATCACCAAGTATAACAAACTAAGAATGCACAAGGAGATTGAAGCAACAATTTTGATGAAGTCATAGCATTTGAAGGAGGTAAATTGCAACCACTTAGCCAAGAAGGAATGTTGAAGTAAGTTGCCACCAAAAGATCACAAAAGACAAAAATCACCCCCCAATCTAGATGATAGATCGTGGAAGACAAATGATGCTAGTCAAAGGTTAGATGCAACCCAAAGGTAGCGTCTTAGTCTCGACCCAAAAATTAGGGACACTTAGCCAAAATTATTAAATTATCATTTATCCATTGATGTTTGTTGGGATTAGCCATAAAAAGATATAGTTTATTAGGCTTGTAGATGCAAAATAGGACCAATTAAGACAAAAATAAGGATAAGCAAAGCAAGGAAAGCCGAAAAAAGTGTGGAAATGCAAGGGTATGCATTTTCCTACAGTACATTTAGCCCCCACTTTAGTGAGAGGATGAAATTGCTTCAAACTCACACTAAAGTAGCTAACCACACAATCAAGAGGGGTTCAAATGTATGAATTCTAGTAAGATAGGATGATGATAGCCAAGAGGGTGGCCAAGCCCCCAGGATCAGGATCTTATGGCAAACCAACATAAGCATAAAGGAACACACTTTTAGATGATATATGAATCCATAACCAGATCGCAAACATACACCATCAAAGATGAAAAAAGGAAAAAGGAAAAAAGGAAAAAATAATACAATGGATCTAAGCTTCGACCGGGTCATCCAACGCGACCGCGGAACTAGGCCCAGGGCTAGGGAAAACTTTGTGGTGGCGCATCTTGTCCAATTGGCTAATTCTAGGAATCGCCAAGCCGTACCGGTAATTCTCGCCTACGGTGTCCAAATCGCCTGGATTTTATGAACTATAGGTCCAATGCATGTCCATTCGCCAATGAGTTTTTTTATGAGGTATATTTAAGCAACAAATTTTCCATTGTCAAACTATGCATTTTAATTGGATTGACTAATATTTTCTCCTAAAATCCCAAGAGCATTTAATAAAACACCTACATATTCATCAATACTATTAAAACAATATTGTATTAGGACCCATTTTTCCAATTAAAATTTACAAATAGTTTCTTGTGAAGACCCATTTCTCCAATTAAAATTTATAAATAGTTTCTCATGAGGACCTATTTCACTAATAACATTAACAAATAATTACATTTGAGGACACATTTTGCCTTGAAAATTACAACGTATTGTTGTATAAGAAAGCATGATTTGCCAAATATTTAATATACCATTTAAAAATCCTACAGAATTCACCAAATATGGAATCATGGATTGATATAAATACAATAGAAAATGTCAATTATTCTTAATTTCTTACACATGTTCAATTATGAGGTTCTACTTCTCCATTTGGAACTAGAAGTCAGTGAACTACGAAGCCGAAAACGTAGACTTAAAAGGTGAGTGATAATTTCTTCATAGTGTAGTTATAATAATACGTTTTCTTTATCTCTTTTCCATTCTTGCTTCAACAAAGTGAACCTTAGAACCAAACTTTGAAGTTTCAAAGTTTTTGAAACCTTTGACCCATTGAGTAGAAAAGGTGAGTGATCATTTCTTCATAGTGTTATTAGTTATAATAATAAGTTTTCTTTATCTCTTTTCCATTCTTGCTTCAACAAAGTGAACCTTAGAACCAAACTTTGAAGTTTTGAAACCTCTGACCCACAAAGTAGAAAGATGACAAGGAAAGACTTGCAACTCAACAAAGTGAACCATCAAAAAAGTCAGAGAATCAGTAAGTTATGAAAATTTAGAACTCCGTGACAAGGTTATAAAACTCTAAGGACTAGTGACTAAGGTTAGGAAAAGCCAAAAATTTTATATTGTATTCCATGGTATTGAATTTGATATGTGATTTTGCATCATTTTTAAAGAACAACACTTATCACACTACTTATAAATTCCTATTGCATTTCCATTCACACAATCTTTGATAAATAACTCCA
>VDFB02362636.1:0-11951 GCA_007258455.2 Sequoia sempervirens | reverse complement strand
GCTATACCTTTGCATAAGCCTAGTAAAATTAAGTTCAACCAAGCTCTTGATAAGAGTACTATGGGTAAGTGCAAAAGAAATAGAAGTCAGAAGAAAAACAATAGTGTCAAGTCTAGTGAAGTTCTATCTCAAGAATTACCCCTGCCAGTTGATAATAAAAATGATCCTATAGTTGGAGAAGAAGAAGATCACTTAGTAAGTGACTTTGAACAAGAATTTGGTGAAAAATAATGTGAAGGTGATGAGTTTGAAGTTGATTTGGAAGGAGAACTGCTTGCTGCCTTAGATGAGCTTAAAAGGATTAAACTAGAAAATTAGGAACTTAAGATACAACTTCAAAAGAGTAATGATATTAATAAAGGATTAAATCAAAACTATGTTAAATCTGAAAAGATTATTGAATTTTTGAAAGCCCAAATGGTTGATAAGAAAAATATTGAAGAAGGATTGGAAGCCAAGTTAAAAGACAAGGATGAGTTGTGTATTAAACTAGAAAATGAGATTGCTTCTTTAAGAAAATGTTCAGATAATGATTCCTTGTTAAAAGAACTAACTCTTAAAGATGATAAGATTATTAGTTAGAAAATTGAAATTGAAGAATGTAAGAGGATAGCAGATGTTGTAAGATCTGATTTGGAGGTTAAAATGATTGAATGTATAAAACTAGAAGGAGAAGTAGTTGCATTAAGGAAAGAGCTTGAAAGTGTCAAGGTTCAATTAGGTAAAAATCAGAAATTTGATCATAGTACTAATCTACTGAATGAGATGATTGGAAGACAAAAGCATTCTAAGGATCCTTCAGGTGTGGGATATGAGGTTGGAAAAATCTCTGTAGAAAAATCTAAACATAAGACAGTGTTTGCTATTGCAGATGGAAATAAGTTTACAACCAAGCAAACACCAAGAATGAAGGTTGATCTTGGTCACCATATTGCTGCTGCATAGACAAAAGATAAATGAATTGATGAAAGGACAAATATACCTTCAGATTTACATTCATCAATCCATTTATCTTTTGTCTGTGCAGCAGCAATATGGTGACCAAGATCAACCTTCATTCTTGGTGTTTGCTTGGTTGTAAACTTATTTCCATCTGCAATAGCAAACACTGTCTCATGTTTAGATTTTTCTGCAGAGATTTTTCCAACCTCATATCCCACACCTGAAGGATCCTTAGAATTCTTTTGTCTTCCAATCATCTCATTCAGTAGATTAGTACTATGATCAAATTTCTGATTTTTACCTAATTGAACCTTGACACTTTCAAGCTCTTTCCTTAATGCAACTACTTCTCCTTCTAGTTGTATACATTCAATCATTTTAACCTCCAAATCAGATCTTACAACATCTGCTATCCTCTTACATTCTTCAATTTCAATTTTCTAACTAATAATCTTATCATCTTTAAGAGTTAGTTCTTTTAACAAGGAATCATTATCTGAACATTTTCTTAAAGAAGCAATCTCATTTTCTAGTTTAATACACAACTCATCCTTGTCTTTTAACTTGGCTTCCAATCCTTCTTCAATATTTTTCTTATCAACCATTTGGGCTTTCAAAAATTCAATAATCTTTTCAGATTTAACATAGTTTTGATTTAATCCTTTATTAATATCATTACTCTTTTGAAGTTGTATCTTAAGTTCCTAATTTTCTAGTTTAATCCTTTTAAGCTCATCTAAGGCAGCAAGCAGTTCTCCTTCCAAATCAACTTCAAACTCATCACCTTCACATTATTTTTCACCAAGTTATTGTTCAAAGTCACTTACTAAGTGATCTTCTTCTTCTCCACTATAGGATCATTTTTATTATCAACTGGCAGGGGTAATTCTTGAGATAGAACTTCACTAGACTTGACATTATTGTTTTTCTTCTGACTTCTATTTCTTTTGCACTTACCCATAGTACTCTTATCAAGAGCTTGGTTGAACTTAATTTTACTAGGCTTATGCAAAGGTATAGCTTTTTACATCAACTTAATCAAAATCAGATATGTTTCCATAAAACACCATCAGACAGAAATACCTTTTTGAACTTGTGACATATTTGACAATCTTACAAGACTAGAATCAATCCTAGGTATGAAACATAATGTAGGACCCTACGCTCTAATACCAATTGTTGGAAGATGAATTAATCTAAGAGGGGGGTGAATCAGAGTAATATATAATTTTAAAACTTTTAACCTTGAAGTGAAAAACAAAAGGAGACCTTGAGACAATACCACTTTGATTCAATCATCTTTAACAAAATAACTTAAAGACTGAACTCAAACAATACATTTATATAATTGAATCTTTATCAAGAAAAAATCATTGAACACATTAAATTTGTGTTTGAATTGTTTGATTTTACTGTAATAATTGAACTAACCAATCATATAACATTGAGCATCAACAAGACAATAATCTGAAATATGAACATCCACATTTGTGAAATCTTTTAGACAGATTGTAATAGTGAAAAATGTATCAGAGCATTGCATGAAATCCTTTTGACATATGACAGAATGAGAACTTAAACAAGATAAGCACAAACCACACAAAAAGAGAACACAAAATTTTGTCAAGTGGAAAACCCTTTCAGGGAAGAAAAACCACTCCAAAATGCCTTATAGGCTTAATCCAAATCTATTTTACAATATATTTTCAGAGCACCAACTCTGTCATAATGTGGAGCACCAACTCCTTTATTTTTCAAAGTCTCAAAAGATAATGCATGATTTTCAATAATGCCCACTAAAATATATGTAATCAAACCAGAGATATAAACCTTTTAAACTCTCTCTTTACCCATTTCAAATACAAATGATATCACTATAATACCATTTTTTTCTATGCTCAAGAACTCTCGTTCTTAGCCATACAAATTCTCGCCACTGAGAAATGGCCTACAACCATATATTTATACATTACAATACAGTTAACAATGGTTTCCAAAAAGGAATAATTGAAGGATCTTTGTTGAACAATGAAACTTTATTTGTTAATCAACCAACTTTCTCAAACTAATTCTCAAATCAACGAATGCAGTTAGGGTTCCATACATCAAATTCCATTTGAATCTCAAAACAACTCTCAAATCCTGATTAAGAAATAATGCATTTCAATTCTGAGCAGTTTATAAAAAATAAACTAACCAAAGCTATTCACATTTGAGTCTGATAACAAACCATTCTTACTTGAAACAAATTATAAAAGGCTCAATAATACTTGTTGACAAATGCAAAACCAGAAATAGAATACCCGACTTTGAGCTTTTCAAATCTGTTGATCAAATCTCTCTTCCATGTTTTTCACAAGAGAAAACCACCATTTGAATCGCCAACCTCCAAATTTCAACATAACTAAAACCCACATCACCATTTGAGTTAGAATATGCATAGTAGATATGTAACTGCTTTCTAATAACGACAGGTAGGGTAAGCTTACACTGTGAATTGAAACCACGTTCATTTGCTTTACCCTAAGTTTACTCAAGCTTATTGAATCCTCAATGCAAATGAATAAACTTTGGAGTCCATGAAATAAAACATAATCATTTTGAGATCTGACTCAAAACCACCATGATAATTCCACATAATTTTCCACTCACTGTCCACGTGAGTTCTTACTGTCCATGTCAACTAAAATCAACACAACAATAATAATGTCGCCAGACAAAGCCAAGTCACTGTCCATGTCACCACTGAGTGACTAAACAAAATATTGTCGTTGCATGCTTAATAACCAATCAAAGATCAAGTATAATAATACTGCCCAATAACATGTGTGATCGACTATCAAGGTCGATGTAACCTTTATAAGCTATGAGCCCGAAAGATATAGTGTCAGTCTTAGTGCTTTATGAAAGCACTTTTAGAACAATAAAATGTTGCCATGTAAATTCAATGGACCCGATATGAATCATAGTGCCAATAAACATATCAACTCCCCAAAATAAGTCGATGATAACCACAATGCTCAAAATTAGCTCCTCCACTAACTCCTAAGAAAGCAAATCCCAGAAAAAGCAGACCTGGGCACCCACCTCCACAACTCCTATTTTTTAGGGATTATAAATAATTGTTTCAAAACACATTTATTTCATATCCCAATGCCTATCATGCTTTTCTTGGCATTTTTGAATTCAAATTGCATTAAAATTGTAATTTTGCATTACTTGCACTATGCCAATTTTGACCATTTCAAAATGAGCTTGAATAAACATGAAATTAAACAAGATGAAATGAAATTCAACATCCCTCACATGAAATTCAAATTCATCTCACAACCTCACCAAAATTCAAATTCAAATTCTTTTTGGTTGATGCAGGATAGCCTATCAACCATGGATGCTCCTGCATTAGACACTCACGGTAAGAAAATATTATGAATATGGATTCACAAAATGGAGTTGAGTGGTAGTACCACCCTTTTAGATTGCAAGCAATCTGCAACAAACTCTATCACTGATCTTGGTACCTCTGATAATCTCTTCTTGCTCCTCTTCCAACATCTTTCTGAAACATTCACCACCCTCCTCCAACAACTTTGCATTTCATTCTTCTATCCTCTTTTGCACTTGTATCCACCATTTACCATATTCCTCCTCATAATTCCACACGTTATCTTCTCTTCTCTTGTGGGATTTGACCCACCATTGACCGACCACCTCCACCAAAATGTACCTGCACCAAATTTTGTAACCCCATACAAATGCTCTGCATTCCACACTTCACTAGCAATCTGTAACTGAACCATTTCATTTGAATTCACTAAATCATCCAATCGATCATGAAAAATAATTAAAAAGAAAAGGTTTTACCTTCTCATTACTTGCTGCAATATCATTCTCAACCTCATCAATGCATTCATCAAAATCTGATTTCACCTCATTACCTTTTGTTGCAATCTTCACTCCACCTTCTGTCAACACTTTCCATTCCTTTTCTACCACTAAAGTCTTTTCATCTACACAAGTTCCACTCTCATCTTCTTCATAAAAATGAAACGTATTATGCATTACCTCTTTCTCTTCAACCTTTTCTTCACCACTTCCTGCTGCCATATCTTCTTCACCTTCACTCTTAGCTGCACTTTTATTTTCCATTACTTTCAAGTCCTCCAAAGGACACTCATCATCCTTAATCATTGTTGCACTTCCTTCTTCTTTTCCCTCTTTATCCTTTTGAACAAGGATTTCCACATTTTCCTTTTCATCCTACTTCTTTGCACACAAAGTTTTACGTCCAAACATATTGGTACCAAAAGAACAATAAGATTCAACCCTTCTTGTTTTATTTTCCTTTCTATCCTTATTATCTGCTACAACTTTTTTTGCCACTTCCTCTTGCCTATCCTGCAAAGGATTCAAAACATATTCTTCCCCATCCTTTATGATACTATATATATTCTTCCTACCATCATGTAGATCTCTTCGATCATACAATTATGCTCTACCCAAAAAAACATGACATATATCCATAGGTACTATATCAGATACAGTCACATCCTTATATCTACAAATTTGAAAATCAACCACACATTGCTCACTTACCCATATCTAGAAATCTCCTTGCAACCAAGAAATGTAGAATGGGATCTTGATTCTCTATTTGTGGTGCTAGAAATTCATTCTTCATCAAAAAAATTCTCCTGGCTTCCAAGACATTTTGTCAAACACTTTTCCACACTCTCTTTGCAACTACTTCACTCTCTACCCGCAGGTCCTTGTGCAAACTGCCTCACATCGACGCTTTTGCTTGCACACTCAGGAAAAAAATGTATGATACCACTGATAGAATAAGTAAGGCTACAAAACCCTTCAAAAACCACTTTAATCCCTATTTAAAATCCACATAGGCATTACATCAAACAGTTGGAAGTATTGCTCATAAAACAAGAAAACTTGGTTTGCACTTGCAAACTTGATATTGCAATGTAAAAAAAAAGGATTACAAAAAATTTTCAGTCAACAAAGGACTTATGGAAAACAACATATGTCCATTTAATACCTACAACAACCCTCTTAAAACCCTCTCACAATCGATTCTTCAAACAACATAGAAATTGCAAACAATCCAACAAAATCTTGGTTTGCAACTTGCAACCACTACTATGCTTCAAAGAAAAAAATCTTGTTACAACTTATTTTTAGTCATAGAGGATTGATAAACAACAATAAAACCCCATAAAAATATCACATAAGCCAATGAAATACATTGAAAAACATTCTCATGCTCAAACTATGTGAGCTCCCACAAATCTATGCACTCTCCAACACCTCTATTCCACTTGCAACACTTGTAACTTCTCACTAAAAGAATTGGCACTCTATTTTCTATTATCAATCACTCCAAACATACAACAAAAAACATTTCAAACCCCCAAAATTGAGAACTAAACTCATGTATTTTCTCCCTTCAACAAGTAGACTTATGTCTCACAATCTTCAGTTATGCAACCTGCAACAAACACTCACAACACTCAACAAGTTCTAACCATGAACTTCCAATCTATTTGCTACTGAAATCAGCTCCTCACATCTGTAACATACAACAAAAGGAAACCTCCATGGGATGCTACAACCTTTGTCCAACAATCTTTAAACTTCTCCTCCCAGAAACTGAAAGCTACAGGAAGAAAAATGCCTTCATAACTCCCTGCTAGAATGAAATTTCATTTCATTTCCTTCAAATTCCCCTTTCCACAAATTGGAATGACCCCTATCATGTAGCAGCACCAAAAAAATAAATTAAAACATAAAATAATGTTAAAAAATTAAATCCAATTGATTTCTCCATTCTACAAAAGTTGGGAGTTACATTTGACTACTCCTCCACTAACTCCTAAAAAAGAAAATCCTAGAAAAAGCAGACCTGGGCACCCACCTTCAGAACTCCTATTTTTTAGGGATTCTAAATAATTTTTTTAAAACACCTTTATTTCATATCCCAATTCCTATCATGCTTTTCTTGGCATTTTTGAATTCAAATTGCATTAAAATTGCAATTTTGCATTACTTGCACTATGCCAATTTTGACCATTTCAAAATAAGCTTGAATAAACATGAAATTAACCAAGATAAAATGAAATTCAACATCCCTCATATGAAATTAAAATTCATCTCACAACCTCACCAAATTTCAAATTCAAATGAAAATGAAAATTCCTTTTGGTTGATGTAGGATGGCCTACCAACCAGAGATGCTCCTACATTAGACACCCATAGTAAGAATTTTTTTGTGAATATGGATTCACAAAATGGAGTTGAGTGGTAGTACCACCCTTTCAAATTACTAGCAATCTGCAACAAACTCCATGACTGATCCTGGTACCTCTGATAATCTCTACTTCCTCCTCTTCCAACATCTTACCGAAACATTCATCATCCTGCTCCAACAACCCTGCATGCCATTCTTCTCTCCTCTTGTAGACTTGTATCCACAATTTACCATCTTCCTCCTCCTAACTCCAAACATTTTCATCTCTTCTCTTGTGGGATTTGACCCACCAACTACCTCCACCAAAATGTACTTGCACCAAACTCTGCAACCCCATACAAAAGCTCCACATTCCAAACTTCACTAGCAATCTCTAACTAAACCATTTCATTTGAATTCACTAAATCAACCAACCGATCATGAAAATAATTAAAAAGAAAAGGTTTAACCTTCTCATTACTTGCTGCAATATCATTCTCAACCTCATCAAGGCATTCATCAAAATTTGATTTCACCTCATTACCTTTTGCTGCAATCTTCACTCCATCGTCCGTCAACACTTTCCATTCCTTTTCCACCGCTAAAGTCTTTTCATCTACACAAGATCCACTCTCATCTTCATCATAAAAATGCAACGTATTATGCATTACCTCTTTCTCTTCAACCTTTTATTCACCAATGCCTACTACCATATCTTCTTCACCTTCACTCTTAGCCACACTTTCATTTTCCATTACTTTCAAGTCCTCCAAAAGAAACTCATCATCCTTAATCATTTTTTCACTTTCCTCTTCTTTTCCATGTTTATCCATTTGAACAAGGATTTGCACATTTTCCTTTTCATCCTTCTTCCCTGTACACAAATTTTCACTTGCAAACATATCAGTAAAAAAAGAACAATAAGATTCAACCCTTCTTGTTTTAGTTTCCTTTATATCCTTATTATCTGCTACAACTTCTTTTGCCACTTCCTCTTACCTAACCTGCAAACAATTCAAAACATATTCTTCCCCATCCTTTATGATGCTATATGTATTCTTCCTACCATTATGTAGAGCTCTTTGATCATACAACCATGGTCTACCCAACAAAACATGACATATATCCATAGGTACTATATCACATACAATCACATCCTTATATCTATAAATTTGAAAATCAACCACACATTGCTCGCTTACCCATATCTAGCAATCTCCTTGCAACCAAGAAATGTAGTATGAGCTCTTGATTCTCTATTTGTGGCTCTATAAATTCTTTCTTCATCACAAAAAATTCTCTTGGCTTCTAAGACATTTTTTCAAACACTTTTCCACACTCTCTTTGCAACTACTTCACTCTCTACCCGCAGGTCCTAGTGCAAACTACCTCACATCGACACTTCTTCTTTCACACTCAGGAACAAACAACTCTGATACCATTGATGGAATAAGTAATACTGCAACACCCTTCAAAAACCACTTCAATCCCTCTTTAAAATCCACATAGGCATTACATCAAACAGTTGGAAGTATTGCTCATAAAATAAGAAAACTTGGTTTGCACTTGTAAACTTGATATTGCAATATAAAAACAAAGGATTACAAAACATTTTTAGTCAACAAAGGACTGATTGATGCAGAGCAAAACAACAACTCAACCAAACTTCACAAACTTAGATTGCAACAAGACTTCATATCAATTAACACCAAAATTGACAAATTCTTGTGTCAATTTTTAATTCCATTTCAAATGGCACAACATTGCATTAAATGTGAAAACAAAACCATTTCTTTATTCAAATTAGATTTCATGAAAAAACAATACAATTACAACTTGCAGATGACTCCATCTGACTTCCTTTGAATTCCTCTTCCTCTTTTTTGCACTGACTCTATTCTCCTCAACAACTATTATCATGTTCATCCTCTACCAAGGTCTTCACATTACCTTCAATCTCCAGGTCTCTAAATCTCTTCTTAACCGCATAGACAACTTTCTTTACTTGCCTTCACTTTATCTACCATCGAACCCTATCATTCCTTTCATTGTGTTTTCAAGCTTGCAGTGTTTGTTTCAAACTTTACGACCTATTCACACCCAATACAATGGCCTCTAAGTGCTGGTACTACTTGCTTTCAGGTTTCCTTTTCTGCACATACATATAATTCACCCCACTATATGCATCAAGACAAATAATCTCAGTGTTTCCTAAGCCGACCGCTCCTCTGGTCTACTTCTTATTTCCAATTCACGGGCAACACCTGTGTTGGAAAAAAAAAGGACATACAACTGAGAGGGGGGGTGAATCAGTTGTCACAAATTATTTAAACTTTTCAAACTTAACTTTATCTCAGATCTAATGAAAGAACAATAAACCATAAACAATCAACACATCATAAACACAGAGAACAAGATTTTTTACGCGGAAACCCTATTAGGGGAAAAACCACGGTGGATGTTAGTCCACAATATTATACCCTGTTAAAAGTATAATGAAGAATAATGGGAATGCACATGCATTCAGGCACACTACCTAGAGCTCACTACTCAAATACAAGAGGGATCACTTCCCAAGAATACAAATTAATTCGGATTAGATCCATAGGATATGAAATGGGAAAATAGCTTATGTAAAAGCTTGATTATAGTTCCAGTTAAGCACAAAAATACTTCTTCACACTTCGCTCAAAATTCTTCACTTTGCTCTGCAATCGAATGAATAGATCACTATTCACACACTTGCACTTTCTTTGGCTCTTCCTCACTTGATACTCACACTAAATTCACACAAACAACCACTCTTATATATCTGCAACTTGGATTTACATCAACAAATTTGTAGGAAAAAATATAAAACATATTTACAATGTCGGCCCCAAATTTACAAATAAATTTTAATGCGAATCAAACACCATCGGCTAATATTATGATGTGACCCAAAAACATATTCTTGAGCGCGCCAAACATTCAAATTTAAATCGCCAAGGATCCACAACACGTTACAACCATCATGTCAGCCTAGAACATGGAAACCCGAACACACACGAGAAAAATATTTGACCACGAGCACACCGATCAATGAAGATGTACAACAAGGATAGAGAATAATATAGAAGCATCCACAAGCAACAAGAAATAAAAAGGAGGCATCCACAACAAATGAGATTACTAGAATCATATCAACTTTACTCAGGAATACTAACTGAAACACAAAAAAACTGTCAGAACACAACTATTCATAACACGATCAAAACTTCACATGGACCTCTAAAACTTCTGGTGGATAGAATAGATACTCTCAAAAATAAACCATTTGATCCATAACAACTAATATTCAACGTACTAAGCAAGACACCTTCATGACCTTTACTGTTCCACTGGCGACCTGCAACTCTTTCTTTAACAATTTTCTCAATATCCTCGACATATACAACCTTCAATACAATAGTGCTAATAGTGTTGACATTAATGGCGACCACATATCAACAACACAACCACAACATCCAACAACCGGATATTCAACATACATTAAATACCCATTCAAATTCTGCACGACCTAGAAGAGTCTCTTCTTGTTGCGTAATCATCTTACTGTTCACCATCCTCTTCCATGCAAGAATTCATCCTCCCATTCACAAACTTGTAAATTTACACTACAGCTACAAAGAATCTTCATAAGAAATCATGTACTTGTTTGTTGTCCATTTGCAAGGACTTGGCTTTAAACCTCTTTCCTCCACATAGCATTGCTTGTCTTCATTTTCCCTGCGTATCATATTATTCAGTTCCCTGCGAGCTTTCCTTAGCTCCGTATGCCAAAACTACTACTCTTCCCCATAATTGTTTGCGCTGGAAAACAAGCTGTCCCATATTCCTTATACTATTCTCTTGGCAGTGATACTTTCAATTTAGCCACCTCCCCTCTATTTCAATCTCTTTACAACCACGACCCTTCCCTATTTCTTGTTGCATAAACACTCACTTGGATGTACGATGCCTTGCTTTCTTTTCTTTTTACTTCTACAGTAATCTCATGTGTGGCCTTCACAACAACATATGTCACAGGTCTTTGTTCTAAACCAAGCGTACCTCATTCTCTCACTTTATTGTTTTATCACCGATGCCTTTTCAAATTCCCTCTATCATTTGAACTTATGACTCTTTCAATTCCAAAATAGCCTTTTATATTTATTTATGTCAGAAGAAACAAGAAAGTATAACCATTTATTTATTTTTTGCAATTAACTGACAAAATAAATAATTTGAGAGGATGATGGTTGCAAATGTGAGTCATTATGATATGATATTTTTCAAAAATGTCATCCCATCTCTTCGTCCATGACAACTGAAATAGAATTGAATTGTCCACAGAAAAACAAAAAGTGAAAATAAAACGACAAAATCAAACTAATATTTTATTGTGATGCTGATTGCAATTCGGGATGCTCCTGCATCACTGATGGACAACAACATATTTCCATTTAATACCTGCAACAACCCTCTTAAAACCATCTCACAATCATTTTTTCAAACAACATAGAAATTGCAAACAATCCAACACAATCTTGGTTTGCAACTTGCAACCATTGCTATGCTTCAAAGAAAAAAATCTTGTTACAATATATTTTCAGTCATAGAGGACTACTAAACAACAATAAAACCCCATACAATATCACATAAGCTAATGAAATAAATTGAAAAACATTCTCATGCTCAAAATATGTGATCTCCCACAAAGCTATGCACTCTCCAACACCTCTATTCC